>CM034150.1:279002752-279029661 GCA_019776745.2 Taxus chinensis | reverse complement strand
TATGTTTACATTTTCCCCCTCTTTAAAGTGTTATTGCGGAGCAATGATAGTTCAAAGAAAGAGAGCTGATAAATGATGAGGTGATGCCCCCTCTAGGGGTCATGCAAATAGGGAATGAATCGGGTGACCACTCGAAAGGATAAAAGGCCAAGATAGCAGATGATTGAAGTGGGAAAGATGAGAATATGTAAGTATGTAAAGAATTAGGAGTAGAAAGGAAGAAGATCGGAGGATTAGAAGAGGAGAGGATGGCGGATTCAGAGGAACAAATTGAAAGGATGAGAGGATTGGAGGAGAGGATTAGAGAATTTGAAGAATAGGAAATGAAAGGAGTAGACGAGAGATTGGATTTAGATTAGAAGATGCCCCAGTCAAGGGGTTGGGAGTTTGAAGGATTTAAACTTGAGGATGCCCCAGTATGAGAGGGGTGAAGATTTACAATTTGGATTGGATGATGCCTTAGTCAAGGGGATAGGGGAAAGATTCATGATTATAGGATGCTTCAGTCAAGGGGTTAGGATTTTGGTTGTTGAATGTGAGATGATAAGATGAGGACATGGATATTTATTAATTGATATTAGGTAGAAGGATGATGTGGATGATAATGATAAACGGGGGTGCTACCATAAAGTGCCCATGATGAAGGGCAAGGTGTAGCAAGGGATAAAGACCCTGCTGCTTAAGTTGCTGAATGTCGTTGTCCTCATGTCATTGGACATATAAATTCAAAATAAGGGTCCTCGTATCATTGGAATGTGCAAAAATAAAAATAAAAAAGAAACTAAAAGGGGGATCATATCATCAGAAAAAATATAAATAAGCAAACAATCATTTACGAACAAACACACACCGCATTTTTTAGTTTTTGAGTATTTATAAGTTAATTTGATTTTATTGTTGTTGGATGTTTGGTAATAATTTGCTGGATTAGTTGGTTTTTAAAGAATTTTTCAATTTGTAATTATTTTTGGATTTTCTTGATTTTTTGGATTTTTTATGTTTTTTTGGATTTTTTATTTGTAATAATTTTTAAATTTTTTTTTGGATTTTTTGGATTTTTTGATAATGTTTTGATTTTTTGGATTTGTTGGATGTCTTTATTTTTGGATTTTTTGATAATGTTTTGATTTATTGGATTTATTGGATTTTCTTGATTTTTGGATTTTTTTGATAATTTTTGGAATTTTTGATATTTTGGATGATGATAGGTTAGGAAATTTGGTCAGGGTAGGAAAAAATGGGAGGAAACAAATATTTGAGGTCGGAGAACAAGCTCTGGGAAGTTTTTAGGGCGTCACAATGGATATAATATGGGTTTGAGGACCACAAAACGAGTCATTTTCACCGTGCATAGTTGAAAATGAGATCCTTCGAGAGATCATGATGACTTATGAGAGGATTTCTGTCCACCGAGTGGATGCAGTGAGGACTTACCAATGGTTGAAAACTGATGGGGCAACAGTAAATACCTTGGGATTTGTTATTATGATTAATTTTTTACATTTTTTGATGTTTGTTAGGGTTTTAGGGTAGATTTTAGGTGCTAGGGGGTTTGAATTGGCGCATATGCACATGAATTAGTGCATATGTTCCAGAAATGGTGCCTATATGCCAATCATAGTGCATATGTGTCACATGATAGAAGAGGGATGTGTTTTAGCACCTATGTGGTGAGTGGGTAATAAAATAGTGCTCTTGTGTTGCATTGGCACATATGTTATGCATTAACGCGTATGACATAAAAAGTAGCACGTATGTTAGGCAATGGGTGGGAGAAAATAGAATAACGCTTATGTTCCTAGGAGGGTATGTGGAGTAGCGTGTATTTTTCCAAATAACGCATATGTTAGATATTGGCGCTTATGTTAGAAAAATTAGTACTTATGTAGGGGATGATTAATGGGATATATAGTTACATGTATGTGCTAGAGGGAATGAGGAGAATGACGCGTATGTTTAAAAATAGTGCCTATGTATTAAAATAATGCATATGTATGTAATAACACATATGTATGTAGTAGCGCTTTGGTGATAAAATGGTGCTTATGATAATAAAATGGCACCTTTGTTAAAATGTTAGATTACCTAGAGGATTTATTAAGGGGAAAAGTATGGAAAATGGGGATTTATAGGATGAATAGTGATGGGTGGGTGCTAATATTTTTTATTTGATGTGTGCAAGCTGTTTTAGGTGCTGTACAACTCAGACATCGATGTGGAGGTGGAGGCAGAGGAGGATGAGGCTTCATTTTTGCATGTATTGGGGCTTTTACATGTGGCAAGGATGCCCTTCATGCTGGTGGATTAACACTTATTGACAACATTGGAAGAGTGGTGGCACTCAGAGAAGAGTTCTTCTTAGCTACCGACTGGCAAGATGATGGAGACATTAGAGGATTTCTACCATATTTACTAGCTTCCTGTGGAGGGGGAGTGAATGGTATGACATAGGTCAAGGCCTTGAGTGAGATTGAGATTATTGACAAATGTAGAGGATGCACCTCGCGAGGGGTTACAAATATATCTAGGGATGTATTTCAAAGTGGGGTATATGGAGTGTGTTTCGATGCTACTGTGCTCCATGATTAAATATATTTTATTTACAGATGGAAGAGGGTGATACTTTAGTGTTGGTTTTTTGGACGTGGTACATGCTATGTGGTAGGATGAGACAGTGTTTACGTGGTCTCTAGATGTATTGGCATGGTTATACTATTATTTACACAGGGTAGCGTACTGAGGAGGTGGGAGTATGGGGCCAAGGATATTACTACAAATATGGAGCTATGATCACATAGTAGTGGGTATACTGATTGGGATTCAACAACAACGACGGGATTGGGAGCCTTCATGATATGGGTGGTATATTATTAGGGTCAGGAAGGAGTATTTAGGAGAGTTGGATTGGTATAAGTGACATATTGATGAATTTTAGGAAGGTGATATCACATGGCAGCCATACCGGCAGTACGAGGCATGGGAGGGGGATCATATGCATCTAAACACCATATTATTTGATTAGGGGCCAACCATACACAGTGGTATTGACTAGATCGCATGCTGTGGAAGTTTGGGATTATGTAGGATATTCCTTCAGGCCGTCATATATTTACACAGACTATAAGGGATCTGGATGACTGGGGTGCCATGATTTTGGTATATGTGGCTAGAGCAAGCTTAGATGATGTGCAGGTTATCCCATGGGCACCTTTACTAGCTGTGGAGGATCTAGGGATAATGCAGGGATATGTTGAGTGGTGGGCGGGCATTAAGCTGGTGAGATTGACATGACTACTGAGTGGTATGATATTTATGTATGTAAAATGACAAGTTTACAGGGGTTTGCCACAAGGGCATGTAATAGTGGTTCATACACCATAGATACAGGTGGAGGAGGAGGCACAATAAGCTCCACCTATTATTGTATTGGGGGGTGGTACAGTCCAACAACCAACTGTGCATTCACCAGTATAGGAGGTGTCTGTTAAGAGTCCAGAGAGGTAGGAGGTGGATGTGGATGGTGTGATAAGGCCTTTATAGATAGTGATACCACCATAGGATGATATAATGGTACCGTCTATTATAGGGTATTCAGGATCTGGAGGTGTACGTGGGTCTGGGAATACATGTGTTGAGATATAGGCTTAGATAGATAGATTAGAGACATAGGCTCATGTACGGGCCATAGATATAGTAGGCATGTGAGCTAGATGCATATCTCACTTGAGAGGGGTACGAGATTTGAGGTGAGCAGTGAGTGTGCTGATAGTGGTGATGGGACAAAGGGAGGATGAGATTGCTTGGTTATAGGGGGAGTTGAGATAGATAGAGAAAGTAATGGAGGATTTGAGACAGGAGAGAGATTGTGCCTTATGGCATCAAGAGAGATATTGTCTCTAGTGGGATACTTACAGAGAGATATATGGCCCGTTGGATGCAACAAAAGAGGGGAGTGAGACACAAGGTGGGTCACAGGGAACATGAGTGATGACAACCTCTAGTGCTTCCTAGAGACCAAGATGGATGGGACCCCGTGGCACATTATCATTGTCTAAGTATCAGGATGTGATGGAGGAGATGTGGTAATATGAGGGTATTGTGGCCCATGAGATGCTAGATATGCATCATTATGCAGAGCATTTAGTAGGGAAGATATCAAGACAACCGATAGCCTCTGGGAGTACTTCTAGTGTCTTTTAGCCACCACCAGGTGGCGCAGGTGATGACATGAGTAGCTCAACACAGTGACAAGCATAATTTTTGTATATGTGGATAATAGAGGCTATTAATGTTTGTATTGTACTATATGTATGTTATTGGATATTTGATGATGGCCATCATGGTTATAGTTCTGATGTATATGTATGGATGATTTTCGATATATAATTTATTTTTGGATGAGGTACACGAGGATGTATTATTTTGTCATGTTGCATTGATGATATTGATGACATGAGTTGGTATGATTATTATGTATGATTTTATATGCGATGATGATGCTAGTTACATTATTCTGTGTTTATATGATGATAGTTCATGGTGATGAAATGATGGGTAGTTACTTTATTTTTGTGTTATATGATGATGGTTGAGGATTTATCATGATGATTTTATACATGTGGATATAAATGATGTAATATGATTTGTGATAATGTTTTAGATGATGATAAGTGTATGTTTTTTATGATAATGGCGATGTATTTAATTTGTGGTGGTTGTCAGGATATGATGGCATGTTTTGATGATATTTTGTTTTATTGTTAGATACATGTCATGGTTGGTGATGGTTCAAATGATGATATATTGATGATGTAATGTTTATGATGGTTAAGGATGTTAGATAATGTGTTTGATGATTTTAGGATAGGTATAGGATGAGGATGATGGTGTTTAGGCTTTAGATATTATGAGGTTATGAGATGTGATGATGTTACGGGTTGTGTTAAATTTGATGCTTAGCTAGATGAATGTCATGTTTTATTATGAGATGTATGATAAAGTAGAGTATTTTGGTGGCATTTTTGTTTGTTCGTATGGATAATGTGTTGATTGATTTACATATGGTAAAATGTGATAGATTGATTAAAATAAAAGTTAAAATAGAGGTTGAATTTATATAAATATTTATAATAAAACCATTGTGTGAACGAGGTAGGATAACAAAGAGAAAGGGAAGTGAGTATTGATAGTAAGTAGATGGGGGGGGGGTGGATGGAGAGAAATGAAGGCCTTGGGATCTTACAAGGGTTGCATTTCTTGGAATTTTAATTAAATGCTACTAAATGTTGTAGTATCCCAAAATACAGCTACGTATAATGTAGCCTTAGTTAGGATCAGGATAGTATTCCTAGTCATAATAGATCCTTTGCTTCATGATGAGGACCATAAAGAAGTTTGGATTTAGGAGCATATGATATGAATAAGGATGAGGATGTGAGTAAGGATGGAGGGGTTTTCAACCAGTGTGCTTACTATGTTTCATAGAGCACTAGTTAACATAGGATCTTGTTTATCATAGCGCTAGAAACTAGTTTTCACCACGACACTTGCCCAAGGAACCAATGAAGTGGTTTTCACCATTGGATGAATTATTTTTGATTTTTGATTTTTATTTTTTCATGTTTTATTTTTTATTTTTTAATTTTGATAGTTGATTAATGGGCACTTAGGCATAGAAGCATTGAAGATGCATGATATTAATAGGATCGTCTAGCTCATACCCATCCAGAATATGAGCTAGACAATCTTATAAACACCTGAGCCAAATTTGGCTATGATGACATAGGGTATGAGCCAGTTAGGTTCAAACTTTCCCTTATTTTATCAATTTGTGTTAGTGTTATGCAAATTTTCTTTAAGGACTAGGTCAACAACTTCAAACTCACGATCTTTTATGCGCTTGTTATAATTTCTATGGAGGTAGTTCTGGTAAGATTTTATATGATCCATATCTTAAAGGTGTTTCTCATCCAGGAGTTATAGTTTTTGAAGGTGATGGACATAATATTATTCATCGTAAATGAGATGTTGGAGGGAAAAGCGTAGGTATGTGAGTTCGTCTCAATCGTCATAATTTCTATGGTGCCAAAGACGAAGGATTATGGAGTGGAACCGGTGGGAGTGTGAATGGAGGTGCGATAAGCCCACAAGGAGGGATATATTTGTGTGTGCCAATCACGTCCTACTTGATTGATAAATTTTCCAAGGATGCACTTTAGTGTCTTATTAGATGCTTTAGATTAGACATTGCCTTGTGGGAAATATGGAGTGGAAAAATTAAGGTTGATATAAAATTGGTCACAAAGTTCACGTACTTATTGAGTTTTAAAGGAATTTTCATTTTTTGTGATGAGGGTAGATGGAATACCATAACAGAAAATGATGTGGTTAAGGATAAATTTGGATATTTGTTTTCCAATAACATTGGTGAGCGGGATTTCTTCGACCCATTTAGTGAAGTATTCCACGCCAGTAATAATAACCTTGTGATCATCAGAGGAATAGTGATTTAATTTACCCATGAGATCAAGACCCTAGGTAGAAAAAGGCCATGGGGTAGCGATGGGTTACAAGGCTTGGGATGGTACATGGATGTGGTCCGAATGCTTCTAGCATGAGACACATTTGTAGATGTATGAACATGCATATTTTTCCATGCTGGGCCAGTAGTATCTTGTTCACAGAAGTTTCTTAGCTAGGACCACACCACTAGTGTGAGCACCACAAATTCCCTTGTGGAAATATTTAAGTGCTAATTCAGTCTCGTGGGAATTTAAACATTGTAACAAAGGTCCATCAAATATTATACGATACAGGGTATCACCAAGGATGGTGAATTGGGAGGCACGTTGGATAAAGGATTTATAATGGCTGCGAGGAAGGTTGGGTGGAAGGGTGTGGTCATGGAGGTAGGTATACATATCGTGGTACCGAGGAGAGTTGAGACCAACAATCTCACACACCATCTCAGACTCAGGGACTTCATAAGCTAAGACCATTAATTGATCAACCAAGAAATATGAATTAGGTGCATCCTAAGGCATATCCAAGAGGAAACCAATGGTATTTATCACATCTCCTGATTTTTTGTTGGTTTGAGGGACCTGCTTGAATTGAATGTGCAGAAAGTAGGATTTGAAACTATCCACCATTCATTTGTAAGGAACCAATTTTTCATCTTTGGTAGCATATTCATTATTTACCAGTTTGATGATTAACTATGAGTCACCAAAGACATTGAGATATTTGATATTCCACTGGGTGTCCATCTTTAATCCGATGACAAGTGCCTCATACTTAGCTACATTGTTGGTGGAAGGAAAGGTAAGTAAAAAAACTGTAGGAATTATATCTCCTTAAGGAGTAATAAATAGGATGCCTACTCTTGAGCCATGATGAGTGAAATATCCATCAAAAAATAATGTCCATGTATCCGATTCTTCAATAGTAAATATAGATTCATCTTGAAACCAGGTAGCAAGTGGTGTAGAATCAAAAATTGGAGCCTTTGCTAACTGATCATATAGGACTTGTTCCTTTTATATATTTTTGATTAACATATTCAATGTATAATTCACTCAAGATCATGATCCATTTATCCATTCATTATTTTAAATATGATTTAGAAAGTAGGTACTTGAGTGGATCTACCTTGGCTATGAACTTGATTATATTATTAAGCATGTAATGTCACAAATTTTGAGAGGAAAAAACAACGGCATGTCATGATTTTTCCATATGACTGTAATTAAGCTCATAAGAAATTAGTGTTTGGATTAGATGATAAATATCCCATTCCTTCACGTGGACATCGTGCTGCACTAGGAGAGCTCCCAAGGCATGCTAAGTGGCTGAGATATATATAAGAAGAGGCATTCTCGGAGAAGGAGGTACTAAGACAGGAGGATGCATCATATATTCCTTGAGCTTATCAAAAGAAGCTTGACATTCATTGTTCCAATGAAATTATCTTCCTTTTTTGAGTAGGAGGTGGAATGAATGAGACTTATTAGCAAGATGTGAAATAAATATTTTGATGGCTTATATTTTACCTTGTAGGATTCTTAGTTGTTTTTTATTTTTAGGCAGAGGCATTTCAACAAAAAAATTAAATTTTTATGGGTTAATTTTGATTTTGTGTTGTGAGACAATAAAGCCGAGTATCTTGCCAAAGGTGACTCCAAAAACACATTTCTTGGGATTGATCCAAACTTTGTATTCTTAGAGTATTTCGAAGATGCAGTGAATAACCATGGGATGTTCCTCGCGAGTTTTAGATTTTCCTAGAATGTCGTTGATGTAATATTCAATGATGTCATTCATTATATCATGGAATATGACTGTAATGGCCTATTGATAAGTGGCTCTAGCATTTGTGAGTCTAAAGTGTATGACTTGATAACAAAATGTGCCCTAATGCGTATTGAAATTTGTTTTATGTTGATCTTCTTCTGCTATTTTAATTTGATTGTATCTGGAGAAACCATCCATGAGATACAACATCTTATGCCATGCTTTAGAGTCGATGATCATATCAATATTTGGTAATGGGAAATCATCCTTAGGGAAAGCTTTGTTGATCTCACAGAATTCGGTACAAATGCAAATGCCCCTAGTATTTTTACCTATAGGGACAATACTAGAGATCTAGTTAGAATAATCAATGGGTCAGATTAAACTGAATTCAATCAACTTCTGTAGTTCCTTCTTGATAAACAAGGCTACCTTTGGATGCATTTTTCATAGTTTCTATTTAACTGTCTTGGAATCTTTATGCACTATGATATTATGAACTACTAGGGGAGGATTAAGGCCAAGCATATCCACATAGGACCTTGCGAATACATCTAATAATTATTTTAGGAGTGATGTAAAGGTGGTCTACTTATCTAATAATAAGGATGCCCCCAGTTTGAGGATCTTGGGGTCATCTTCAGTGTCAATATTGATGTCAATTGTTTCATCTATTAATGAAGCTGAACCATCCTATGGCATTTCAGGATCCAGAAGAAGTTAATGCTTAACTGGATTGTGTTTAGGATTTGGGGAATCTTGGCATAAATATGTAAGGAGATCCTCCTTGTCAAGATGAAAAGAGGAGTTGGGATGAAGGATGTTGGAATGGGATTGAATGGAGGGGGTAGACTCCTGTTTGCCAAAGTAGGAATCATCGTTTAGACATATTTTAAATCCTTTCTTATGATTGCTAACAAGTATAATATCTTGAGTTCCCATGAACTCAAGAATTGCTTCATAATTTTGAAATGATTCAAGAGAGGCATGATTTGACTATTTGTCCCATTGAATAAGCCACAGATAAGTGAGAGTGACATTAATGGTGAAGACAAAGGTGTCATGGAAGAGGTTAGTGGTGGTAAGGTCTTCGTATCGGCTACAAAGGGAACTTATTTTGATATTGTCTATGGCCTCCTCAACTGTGTTAGAAGTATCACTAAGGTCATCATGACTACATTCATGAAGTGGCTGGTATCCTAGTTTGTGACCATCAAGATTGGGGATAACAGAAGGTGGTTCAGGGATTCCCTATTCGTTGTGACCTAGTCCTCATCTAGAATAACCCATATGAGTCATCATTCATTTGGGGATTAAATATTTGTTATTTAAGTATCAAGATGGTATGGAGTTGTCGATAAACCATGTGGTGTTGGATGGCTCGAGATACTCGTCAACAAGATATCTGGAATGGATAAAAGTGGATGATCCCTATAAATATTTTTTTGTTGTTTTAACACATGCTGAGCATGCCATGTTGCTTATGTGATAATGGAAGCTATTCGATGCTAAAGGTTTGATATTCCCTGCACCCTGTGGATTTCAGCTCGAGCGAATGAGTGGGTAAAAGAGGAGTGGATATGGTTGGAGTGGGTAAGAGGGGAGAGGATGACAATGAAGCATTGTGAGACGTGGATGGAAGACTATCAGGTGAGACATAAGAAGTAGCGGATGATGATGGATATGGAGATTATGATGGTACAATTTCAGTAATAGGACAATATGGTTCTCAATAACCTTCTTCTTTAAGTGATTTGTAATATTGGAATGGTTTAGGGTCACCATGAATGGTGAATTCTATGCCAATATGTTCGAATTTAAGACATTGATGTAATGTATATGGTACAACATGCATTTCATGGATCCATGGTCGACCAAGTAACATGTTATATGGGAATTGAATATCCACAACATGTACTAGGGTGGGGAGCCCAACAGGCCCAATATTGATAGATAGATATAAAGTTCCCACTGATTTTTGCTTAGTATTATCATATATTTTGATGGTAATAATATGTTATTTTAGATAAATATAATATGAAAGAAGGGATTCTTAATGAATCGGTAATGAGTGATCAAACCTCAACTTAAGAAAGGGAGATGGAGGAATTGGTAAAGGACCAAATAGAGATAGAGGATACTCAGGGATAGAATTTGGATCTGGAGCTCACCAAAGGGGCTGAGATTTTCCCCTCTATTGAGGACCTTTTGAGTGCCCAAAGAACCCCAGTAAAGGAGACTGAAGATAAGAAAGAATGCATACGTCCTGGAATCAAAAATCCTTCAGGGGGAAAAATTACTTCTAGAAAAAAGAAAATATATCCAAAAGGAAAAAAGGGGGACTCTTCAAGCTCTTTCCCTTCCCTGGAGAATGATAATCCTATAAAAGTGGAAGCTACAAATAGAAAATAAGGCAAACCGAATAAATTTGAATCAAGGAAAAAAAACTACCCAAAAGGAGATAGATTCAGGGAAATAGATGTGCTTGGACCAGAAGGTCTTCAGGAAAAATAAACGCAACCTAAGGAAATTAATTGCATATCATGGAATGGGAGAGGGATGAATAGCCCCGTGAAGTGGAGGATCCTAAAAGATATGATTTAAAGACAGAAAATTGATGTGCTTATAGTGTAGGAAACTAAAATGAAAGAAGAATCCTTCCTATCCTCTTGTAAATTATGTTGGAAAAACTTTAAAGCCTTTGCTGTTAGTTTAAAAGGATCTTCATGAGGTTTAGCTGTGGTTTAGAGCCCGAACAAGTTCAAGGGAACTTTGCTGGTTAAGAGAGATAACCATGTGGTAGCGATGATGAGAGATCTTGAAAATAGGAGTATATGGGTTCTTTCAAATATCTATGCTCCCATCCATCACAAAGAAAGGAAACAACTTTGGCACCATCTTCCATCTTTTAATCACTCTATTAAAGGTTCTAGCTGGATTTTTATGGGGGATTTCAACACCCTAAGGGCTCCGGGGGAAAAAAAAGGGGGTTCTAAGGAGTTATTAGTTGGCATGGAGGATTTTAATCATTTCATTATATCTTCCCAACTCCACGATATCGATTAAAAGGCAACAGTTTCACATGGTCTAACAGAAGGATTGACACTCAACATATTCAAGTTAGACTAGACAGGGATTTGCTTTCAAAGGAATGGTTAATCTAGGACATCTCTCTCTTTTCTCTTCCTCGGATTGGATCTGACCACAATCCCATTCTTCTTTAAATTAAGAACCCTTCTCGAAGAAGAACTCCCTTCCATTTTGAGAAGATGTGGCTCCACAACGAGGATCTGAATGATCTCATAAAAGAATGGTGGAAACTAAAGGTTAAAGGTACAACAATGTTTAGACTCTCCAAAAAACTTCAGAATGTGAAAGCCCACCTCAAAGTGTGGAATAAAAAAAGTTTTGGAAATATATTCCAGAAGAAGTCAGAAATCAAAGATGAATTACAAATTTTCCAAATAAGAACTGAAAGGCAGGGTATCGAGAATGATCCTACTGATCTAGTTAAGGAAAGATCTCTCCTAACAGATTGCCACAATATCCTGGGAAAAGAGGAAATCTTCTAGAGACAAAAATATAGAATCACTTGGTTAAAGGAAGGGGAAAAAAATACTGCATTCTTTCATTTATCCACCTTAAAGCGTAGAAGATTTAATAGAATTAAAAAAATTAGTAAAGAAGGGGGTGTTTTGGTGGATGAACAAGATGAAATTGACAAAGAGACCATATCTTTCTTCCAAAATTTTCTCTCTAATAGCAATGAACAAAACCTCATGAAAGAACATGACTTATTAAATTGAATTCCTAAGTTAGTCTCAGTTGAAGACAATGTGATGCTCTCAGAAATTCCTTCCATGGAGGAAGTGGAATTTGTTGTCAAATAACTCAGCCCAGACAAGGCACCAGGGCCTGATGGATTTCCTGCTTTCTTCTTCTAAAATTTCTGCTTTCTTCTTCTATAATTAAAAATGAGGTTTATGAAGTAGTGAGAGAATTTTTCAAGAAGAAGGTTATGTTAAAGGACATGAACTATACCTTTCTGACTCTGGTTCTAAAATGTAGTAATGTAATGGAATTAAAAGAATTCAGACCTATAAGTCTTTGTAACTCTTCTTATAAATTTTGCACGAAATTTTTGACTCTCAGGCTTCAGATGCTCCTGCCCAATATCATTTCTGGACAACAAGGGGGCTTTGTCATAGGAAGAAAAATATAAGATGAGATAATTACTATCAAAGAGACTATTCATCAGCAAAAATCAGTAAGAAGGCTGATTTTTTCTTAAAAATGGATATGGCAAGAGCTTATGATAGGGTATTGTGGAGCTTTCTTGACAAAATCCTTGACAGGTTTGGCTTTGATATAGCATTGAGACATCTGGTTAAGGCATGCATCTCAAATGCATGGTTTTCTATCCTCATGAATGTAATTCCAATTGGGTTCTTTCCTAGCACACAAGGATTGTGGCAAGGGGATTCCATCTCCCCGTTCCTCTTCATTATAATGGTGGAAGCTCTTAGTAGAAGACTTAATGTTGAAACAGAAAAAGGCTTCATCAAAGGGATTTCTCCAGCACTTGATATGGAAAAATTTACACACCAACACTTTGTTGACGACACTTTCGTGGTGGGGGAAGCTACTGTACCTGAAGCAAGAAAACTTAAAACCATTCTTGATGACTATATGGGTGTCTCGGGGTAGTTGATCAACTTTAGAAAAAGTTCTCTTTTCTTTCTGAATACTATGGACAACCACTGTATGAAGATTGCAGAAATTTTGGAGTGTACCTATAAACCCTTCCCTACCTTATATTTAGGAATTCCTCTTGGGGATAGGATAACCTCCTGTTCTGAATGAAAATTTCTAATTGAAAGGTTTGAAAGGAAATTTGCTAGATGGAAAGCTAATCTATTATCCCAAGCCAGAAAAATCACTCTTCTAATTAGCTCTCTCCAGAGTCTTCCTATGTATGTCATGTCCCTATACCAACTTCCGGTAGTGATTGGGGAAAGGTTGGAAAAGATCCAGAAAAGGTTTTTATGGAGCAGCACTGAAAGTAAAGATAGAATCCCTTTAGTTGCATGGAGCAGAGTGTGTAGACCCAAAAATCTAGGAGGACTTGGTCTCAGAGACTGATCCAAGATGAATAAAGCTCTACTTGTTAAGATTGGATGGAGACTAACAAAGGAAAATGGAGTTTGGGCTATAATTCTTAAGAAAAAATATTGGCTAGATGATAATGATAAAAGATGGATGTTTAAACAGTCGACTTTCAAAGGCTCATGCATATGGAAAGCCACTAACTAGGCCAAAGAAATTGTGAATAAGGGAAGTAGATAGAAAATAGGAAGAGGCAATGAGATAGGTTTTTGGAAAGAAAAATGGGCCGGAGACTTCACCCTTCAAGATAAATTTCCACAAATCTATGGATTACTGGAAGATAAGTATGGAGATAAAGTAAACACCTACATGGCTAATGAAGAGAGATTTCAGAAATGGAAAATTATGGAATTGGATAGAAAAGAACTAAATGATCACTTGAGAGGGATCAATGAGTTTTTAAAACATTATGTATCATCTAATAGCAAGGATCAAGATAGAATCATTTGGGATAAGGAACCATGTGGAAATTTTCTGTCAAATCAGCCTATGTCCTTTTTTTTAGGGACGAACTAGAGAAGAAGATTTAATGGCTGGAAAGATTTGGAACAAGAATATAACACCAAAGGTTAATGTGTTCAACTAGCTCACTTCTATAAATAAAATCCTCATGGTAGATAATATTATAAAAAGAGGATTCCATTGGGTTAATAGATGTGTGCTATGCGAAAGGAAAATGGAATCAGTAAACCATATGTTTCTGGAATGTTAGTATGCATATCAAATGTTATCCTCCATTCTGGATTGTTTCTCGGTTAACAGGGTCATCCCCAAAGATATAAAGGAAGCTTGGAACCAATGGAAGAGCCCCTTTCATAGTCAAGGGTTAAAAAATCTATGGGCCATGAGCTTAAGCCATCTTTGGTGGGAAATTTGGAAGGAAAGAAACAACAGGATATTCAAAAACAAGAAACTTCCTATCAAACTGTTTATAAACAACCTCTTTTAGGCAATTAGAAAAAATTTCTCTATCCCCAAGAATAAATAATTGGAAATCCTAGATAATGAAAAACACTTCTTAATTAATTGGAATGTTTCTGGGACCCCTTAAACAAATAGGCCTAATCCCAGGTTGGGATTAAGTGGAATCCTCCTTGTGAAGGTTCTCTAAAACTCAACTTTGAGGGAGTAGCCAAAGGGAATCTTGGGAAAGCTGGGGGAGGAGGAGTCATACGAGACTCTCTTGGTCATTTTTTTCTCACTTATTTCTTTAACCTTGGACATCGATCAAATAATGTGGTGGAGGCAACAACTCTGTACTTGGGGGTAAAGATCGCAAAAGAAAAAGGTTTCAACCTTCTGGAAGTGGAAGGTGATTTGCTGTATATCATTTTTTGTATGAAGGGTTCATCCCAACCTGCCATGTCTATAGAAGATTTCATCAGTAAAACTAAGTTTTTTTTACCTTCTTTTGTGAATATTTCTTTCAAACATGTGTATAGGGAAGGTAATGTTGGGGCTGACTTTGTAGCTAATATGGGGGTTATTGCTAGCGGTCTCCAAGTTGTTGAGCACCTCATTGGTATGAATGCCAAATTCGTTGAAACCATGAAAAGGGAGGGAGCCTCTTTCTTTCTTCCATATAATGATAATATATTAAACTCTCTCGCTCATGCTAGTAACCTTTCATGATTCATACTTTCGTGCATGAGTTGGCTCCCTTTCATCTCATAGGCAAATTGGACATTTTGGAATTGGGTAAGTGGAAAGATAAAGCTGAAATTTTTTTCCAGTATCTGAGCAAAAAGAAAATTAGGGGCAGAAGGATGGGGGTGGACCTGGTTCACACTGAACCTTCTAAGTGCCCGGAGATCTCCAGGGAAGCTGAAACTCTTTTGGATGTTGTGGGGTTTTTTTTTCTCCACACTTTTGAGGGCCATGATGAGAGTCTAAGCGAAGCGGTCATTAAAGCATGGAATGAGGGCAAGGTACAAGTTAGTAACTACTCTCTCACAATAACTCCTAAGCTCATAGCTAAAGTGATAGGCCTCTCTTTGGAAGGTAGATGTATTTTCAAGCCAAAATCAGACTACAGTCTGGAGATAGAATGTTTCTTGCAAGGAAAAGGGGATCCCATTTCTCTTCACAATGGATACACTCAGAGTAAGTTACCTTACCATTTTGATGAAATAGATAAACTAATAATGTCTTTCATAACATTAGAAGGAAGATATAAGTTATTTATGGTTACCATTTCCCCATGTTAAACCATATCCGTAACTCCAAACCCTATAACTTTCCTTTCTACCTATTTTCTTCTTTGGAAAAATCAATTGCTATGGTGAAGAAAGGAACTTTCATTCTCCCTTTACACCAGGGTCTGATCAAATTTATCATTTGGCTAAGCACTCCCCTATTGGGGAAAAAATGATAAATTTGGGGCTTCGGCATCAATCAAATCTTTGGGAAAAAGGGTAGGGAGTTTGGACCCTAAGGAAGGAAGCTTTGATGATTTTGTGCCTGGGAATCCGATGGCCAAATGTACTAGGTCAAGCATGGGCAATGTGGGGGATAGGTTTCAGAACAGGAAAGAGCAGGTTTCTTGTCAGGCTGAGGAGGAAAACATTACCATTGTTTTGGGTGAAATCTCTAAAGTCACCCCGACCTAGATGGACTCCTTTCATGACAAAGTCGAAGGGGAAGGAGCAAGTTGTGAGGAAGTGGCCAGCATGAAAGTACATGAGTCTTCCAATGGTAAGCATTCCAAGAACAATGAGGAGGCTATCCACAGTCTAAATAATCTTAAGACGACTCAGAGGGATCTATTCTAGGCCCAGGAATCAGTTGTTAAAACCCATGATTTTATGAGAGAGTTTGAAAACTGCAGACTGAATACTGATATCAACAGGAACAAAATTAGCTTGATCTCTATGGACCTTAAGGAGCTGTTTGACAAAGTGGATAAAATGTCTTCACTTATCCTAAGAGAAAACCTGAAAAATGCCAATGCTAGAAGCATGGAAATGGAAAGTGAGTTGTTGAAAATGAAAGGTATTATTATGCAAATCAGGGATGTACATATCCTAAATGTGAAAAATACTATTCACCATCTTAAACTACTAGCCGAAATGATCCATTCCATGGAGTTGGAAAAATAAAAGGAAAAGGAAGTTACTAGGCCAAATGTGGTGATTCAAGAACCAAATTACAAGTACTGGAAGGAGACAATAGCCATACTTGTCAATGAATGGAATGGCTGTATGGAGATGGTGGGAGAACTGGTCAGAGAATAATGTTGTTCAAAGGTTTTTAATTTGTTGTTAGTTTATCCCTATGCTGTTAGTATAAACCTTTAGACTGTTATATATTGTAATTCTTATCTTTTGGATATCTTATACTGTAGTCTTTGTTTTTTGAAATTTTGGAACATGAATGGCCTTTAAAGGTAAATCCATTGGCCAATTGGTATGGTTGCTGCAACTCTTTGTAATGGGGTAGGTTCCCCTCAACCCTAATTTTTTACCACTAATTAAAAAAATGTTATTTTAGATCTAACTCATTGTACCCCTAATCATTGGATGAGAGATATGGTACAAAGAATAAATCTAGATCCATTATCCATTAGTGCATGTTTAACAAGGGTATGTTTGATATACACCTCAATGTATAGAAATATTATGCATTGGGACATGTAGCAACATGTCCCATTGAGTGAAAGTGAGTGGAGGTGTTGGGGATATAGATGGGTGACAAGGGCATATAATTGTGTGGGATAAATATCATTTGGAACACATGTTTCTTGAACAGCACAATAGAGGATATCTTTATGAACGAGGGATGTTTTGAGAAGATCCATAATAGATATTTATGCGGGGGTCTTATGAAGTGTTCAATGATGTTATATGGAGCTTGTGGTGTGGGATTAGAGGAGAACAAAGCAGCTCCATGGACCACTACATGACTTCTTCGAGTGGTAATGACACACTTAGTGTTTTGAGAGGGGCCTTTAACTTTAATGGTAACCACTTGGCGTGGGAAATGACAGATGTGTCCAAAAAGAGACTTGTATTGGAATGGTACATGATGGTAATTGATGTGATTAGAATGATAAGTGGAGGATTTAGGTTTGTTTCTAGACTTTTTTTGACCCTAGCTTGAAACATGGGTCTGACCATGATTAGGAAGTGGATTTTGATAGATCCCAAGCATATAATTTTGAGAGGAAGTGGATTAATTGTCCTTAATTTCTATTTCACCTTGGACAATTCGGTCTTGGATATAATTTTTGAGTTTCATACATCTATTTGTAGCATGACCCTTGATTATATGGAATTTTCAATGCTCCTTGAACCATGAGGATTTAGGACGAGACTCATCAATTGGTTGCGTTTGGGGGAAAATGACCATATTGGAAGTAACTAGTTTTTCAAGGATTGCTTCAATAAACTCGCCAATAGGGGTGTATGTTGTTCGTTTTTAGTTTTGGGTAGACCAAGGTGGACCTTTGGGTACATATATGATGGTTATCCTATGGACATGCTAGACATGTTTGGTTTTCATCACTCCATCGCCAATAAATTTTTTATTCTTATTGATATACCTAGGTTTCTCGGATATGGAGGATTGAATGGATTAGTTATAGTTATCACATGAATATAACATAATAAGGCATTTGACAACAAAGGCTTTCTCAATTTGAATTCCTTTCTCTATGATGTCATAAAAGGTATTAGTGTAATGGAATTTGAGATGAAAGGCTAGCTCTTGATGGAGATTGGTGAAGAAAATGGTGAACAACTACTTTTCAGGGATAAGTCATGAAATGCGGCTAGCAAGGGCTCACCATCATTGTAAGAAGAAAAGGAAGATTTCACCATTGCGTTGCTTTGTATTATATAGGTCGATCATCATGAAATAATGTTCCAAATCATAGGAGAAGTGTTTGAAAAACTTTTTAGAGAGGTTGACGAATGCAGTGATGAAATATTTAGGCAAGAAAAGGAACCATTCAATTGCGGGACAACCTAGAATCCTAGAGAAGAGTCTTAGTAGGTAGGAATAATCATAGGAAACTTCTTGGCATAGCATATAAAATTCCTTAACATGTTCACAAGGATCACCTTTTCCCTTATATTTTTTGAATTTAGGTGGTTTGAAGTATGGTGGAAAAGGAAACCATAGGATATAGTGATCAAATGGATAGGGAAAAAGTTCTTCGAAATTGTATTATCATCCCTATTTGTTGAGTTGCAACCCTTGAAGCATTTCCTTCATAGAATTTATTTATTACTCTAAGGTGGGTTCTTGAGGACTGATGGGGTGTGGATTAAAATTGGGTTGCTGGGAATTCTGGAATCCATGGTCATTTGATGGTTATGGGCCGAGCTGCGAGAATAATTGAGAAATATGGTTACTCATTTGTTGCAGTTGTGAAAACACATCTTATTTTAATACATATGGGTTATTGGTATTTTATCTACCATCCCATACATATGCAAAAAAATGGTTATTTGGATTGTGGTGATGTAGGGATGGTGGTTGTTTCCCAATGTAGTCACTTTCATCATGGATGAGACTATGAAGTTGGTATTGTGTATAATCAGCTGGAAGTTTCACTCCCATATGATATAATTGGATTAAGAGAAGGTATTTGTTTGTGTCAACGAATCAGTTTAGCATCTCCCACCATATTCCTTCCATGAAATAAGTACTAGAGTCATCATCACTACTAGTGCTAACCATAGTTTCTTCATCGTCTCCTCGGTGGCGATTATCTTCTGTGTTAGCGTCATAATAATTGTGATTGAATATGTCATGTCCTATGTCATGGAGGCTATTTTCTTCATCATTTCCTGATTAGGATCAAGTAGGAATTATCCTGGGTACCATGAGAACTTAGTATTATTTAGGATGAATGGATGAGATGGGAATGCACTATGTTAACATGAGGTATGTGCAATGAAGGAGGGATATGATATAATATTTGATTAATGTATAATATTACTAGTTGAACCTTGTTTTTAGGATGTAAGAATTAAAGGAGGTATTAGGATGATAAAAGAAGGATTTTCCTTTATAGTGGAGGGATTTGTATATGCCTTGATAATAAGGGATTAGAAGAATAAGATAAGTGATAAGGATGTTTTTTCATGTATGCAAGGTGTTCAATTAACAAGATTAGATTGGTTGTGTTAATAAGAGATCGTAGGTAGAATGTATGGGTATATTTGAGTGAATATGGAAGGATGTAATAAATGTTGTGATTTAGGAGAAGTGCATGATATGAAAGGTTTTAAGATCTCTTAGACCCAGGTAAGTATAAATATTCCAATGGGAAATGTTGGGTTAGTAAGAGTGGTTTTGTAATGGCGAGTGAAGTGATTATTTAGGTTATATGTGGGCGAATGGATCAGGTTATGTAAATGGGATGTATTCAGTGGATTTTCTAATATTTTTCCTATAAATGTATTTTGTATCTTTTAAATTTTATCATGGAAGAAATAGGTTTATTGATTATTTATTTTTATTTGTGAAAGGTGTGAATGATAGGTGGATGAAAGGGAAAAAAAGGTGTGTGGTCATTTTTTTTCTTATTGTAAGATTTATTACTTAGGAAAAGAGGTTTATTATTTGTAAAAGGTGTGTATAATGGTAAGGGGATGATGTGTGGTCAAGGTTTATAGACTAGGTAGAAAAGATGATTATTTTGATTTTGTATTTATGGGATGATTTGGAAGGTGTGATTAATGGTAAGTGTGTAATGGGAAAGATATGACTAAGAGATATATGATAGATGATGTGTAGTCAAAATCAAGGTCAAAGATCATGGTAAAAATGGATGGATGATAGGTGTATGATTTAATTAAAGGGATTAGTGTGAGGGTTATTTACTGTTTTTAACAAGAACACTCAATAAGTATAATCATGTAAGCACAATCCTAGCTAGTTAGGTGGGATTACAACCAAACTATAGCTCTCTTTTAATATCACACAATGACGGTGGTACCACAATTGGATCTCTTCCTATGTTCCAATGTGTGATTGGCTAGTGAGTGATCCTGGGAAGTGCAGCCTCCTTGCACTATAGTTTGATATGTGGCCAAAATGACTACCTAATCTAGGATAACAAGCTCTCTAGGGGAGTCCTCGATATACCTTATGGTACATGGGGCCCAAGTCCATATTACAAGGATGTTATTTGAGGCTTGGGTAGTAGGATGTGGAAGCCCCTCACTTCACACCTCTCTTAAAATAAGTAAGCACTTAGCCAATAACGACTTCTATCCTTGAATTTATACACCCTGCCGGAACATGGGGTGTGTCTACATGTGTAGAGATGAAGCTCATGATCATGAGACCCCTAGGACTATGATAAGTGTGTGGATGTCACTTCCATGTCATGTTACCCCTAAAAATAAAAAATGGAAGGAAGACTAGCCACTTTTGATCCTCAAGATTGTCCTACGACGTGAGAGGATAACATACATGGTGTCGTCTTTAGGTAAAAAAAATAACAACATGTAATATAAAAGGAAAATAAACACAAACACAATAAAAAATTAATGATAAATTTTGTACAATGGGGCCTTTGACAAGGGGACCTATAAAACAAAAGGATTAGAAGTGTTTTTATTTTGTAATGCATTATTCCAAGATTGTTTGATTTGCAAATGTTAAGGGTTAGGTAATTTATTATGATGTGATCTTTATAATGTCCTATAAACCACAACTATTAGCATAATATAATAAATCAAGTATAATAAAGCTTAAGTCACCCTAGAGCTTCACCCTTATGGCCGTCGGGTAGACAAGAAAGTCCCAAAGGTCTTCAATGAAATTTATTCGAAGCAAGACGGACATTACATAAACAGAACACCATAAGTGTCACCACATCTTGAGAGCTATGAATGTAAAGGTCTTCAACAATAGAACCAAAATGTTGCGTAAGTGGACTCTAGTTCTCTGGCATAATGATTGTCAGGTGCGCTGACACATCACCAAAACATAACATAATCACTAAGTGTTCAAAACAAAGTGCGGGTAATTCTACTCATAAGTCCCTCCTTCTGTCTAACAGTAACCAAGATGTATTCTTGCATTACATGGCTAAAATAAAATGCAACTAATATCTTATGAAGAAGGCATCCAATTACATGTAATATGCAGGGTTAGCGATAATTTATCATCAACTAAAATGAACTTTCTATTCAATATACTCATGATGTATTGACAATATGTTAGGTTCAGCTAACCTCCATTTATAGACTACCATGCTTGCATAGGCATGTAGTTAGAAACATGGAGGTGTTAAACTCTATTTGGAAAATGCACTCAAAGTCTAGACCCCCTTCTTACCAAAGATGTCCACACAACACGCTAATGCACACACATAGCAAGGTTAGAGAAACTTTCCCTCTCACCTCTTGACATTCTTTAATCTAAAGTTCAGATCAAAGTGCCTTTACATAGCTTGCATGAACTTGCTAATCTCCTATAGAATAGATGCCTAGAAACATAGTGGTACTAAACTACTAAGCGGTCATGCCAAAGTTTAAATCTGGAAGTTCCATTTTTATCACATATGCACTATTAAAGGAACCTCTGCACGTAAACTGTTTTATAAATAGCATTTTCCATGGGTTCATGCAAAAGCTTCAAAGTCTATTCTTAAGCCCTGACCACACACTTTTGATTCCATGCTTAAATGCACCATTTAGGTCAAAAGCTCTATTCCTTGATAATCATGTCAAAGCGCTGTACATTTTCCTATTTTTAAGCACTGCCTTGTAATAATCTGACTAACTGTTGAAATTACCTATTCATGTGCGCAACTCTTTGCATGTGTTCCTTTAAAAATTCTCCCGCATTATCCTAAATATCGCACAGTTGTTATTAGAAAAAAAAACAAAAAAATTGGGGGTTAAGCTTCATGGTAAGGTTCCAAAATGTAGCATCCTTTGACCTGTTAGTATGCAAATGTCTCTTAAGAAATTAGTCAAACCAATTCCTCAACCTAACAATTCTAACCTTTGGGGACCTGAAATTGAGTTTGGATCAAAAGGGACCCATAGTAAAAACAGGCATTTACCTATAAATTCCATATGACCTGTACAATTTGAGTCAACCATAATGTGATTAAGATTTAATTTTCTAGCAAAACATCCTAGAATATTGAGGAATGATTCGGGAAGCAGAGAAACATAGAGAGGCTCTGATAGCTTTTTCATGATGGAATATACATGAACATGTTTATACTCACCTTTGGAAAATGATAGGAGGATCAGTATAGTTATAAAGAGTCAAAATTCGTGTGCAAAACAGGGGTGGCACTACTATTAAAAGTGAAAGGAGAACAAGGAATGTATGGTTGAGATAGATCCATGTAGGATTTAGTACCAATGGTGTATAATTCGTGAGAATGAACAAATTTATAGAGTTAGTCAATTCATAAAAATTAGAATATTGTGTCACATTGAATTAGAAATTCAATGGTGTCTAGTACACATAGCTGTAATATATGTCTTTACAAGAGGGAACATTAGAGAGGATTTTATAAAATAGGGAGCCACACAAATTTGGAGCATAAGTTATGTATGGGACAATTTGGAATTAAATATGCTCACTAGCGAGGGAAATAAAGATGAGAGAAAATAGGTAGCTAGAGGGGGACTATAGGGAAGGTGGTCAAGTGGGTGATAATTTTAAATTCTTAGACAAATAGGTGTGAATAATGGACCTGTAGACCAATGAGATCAACAAGTACACAAACATGATTAAAATTGATAAATTTATTAAGGGTGACATAGGAGCCATTTTTGGACTGCATGTTGAGAATTACAATTAAACTATCAATAATATAGTATAACCTACTAATTAATTTCCTCAATACATTTAAATTAATTATATGGTTCAACGATGTAAAATGGGTATTTTATCATCTTGAATGAGCAAGATCGCCAAATTATAATGTCAAAACTACCAATTTAAAAAATAATATAACAAAATCACAATATATTCTATGATTTGTTCTGAACTAGTTATGCTCCAAATTTATTATGTCGAACGAGTCTGTACTCATCTCAATGGTGTCAATGCAGAGGGAATCCATTAAAAAGCCTGTTAATTTAATCCTTGCTAATATATTTTATGATTATTTTTCTATGTAGGCAAACTCAACATATTATTGTAAATAGTCTAAAAACTTAATATGCTGGTCCATGAACTGTAAATCCTCAACATTTCCTCAAGAACATGATTAACCCTCTAAATTTTGAAGCATCTTAAATTTTTGAAGGAATTTTTGTTTTAACCAAAATTAGTCGTTGACTGTTGACCCAAGGCCTCCTGAAAAGAAGTCCAGAAAACTGATGTGTAGATAGTGGTCTCTGGCATTGAATGATCATCTTCGGAATCCCATGCAATCTGACAATGTCCTACATGAACACTTTGGCAATGGCCTGTGCATTATAGTTGACCTTAGTTGGCGAGAAATGTGCAACCTTGATCAACTTATCCACTGGTGACCATAATGGCATCATGACGATAAGAGGACATAGGAATTCCTACTATGAAATCCATGGAGATCACATCCCATTTCCACTCAGGAATGTCATGAGGGTATAAGAGTCCTGATGGGATGAGAATGCTCTAACCTTGACTCTCTGACGCTCGAGACACCGTGCTATAAAATCTGCTATGTCTATGACGAATACCTGGCCAATAATATAACTCTCTCAAATCAGCATATGCATCTTCTTCACTCCTGGATGTGATGCATATGGGGCTCGATGAGCCTCAGTAAGAATGAAACTACGCAGATCACCTGCCTTAGGCACAATAAATGCGCCTATGGAAGCCGAAGCAAACCATCTGACTCTAGCATGCATCCTAAATATCTACCCTCAAAAGAACCCTATAGAATCCAACATCTGCCTAGCACCCTCATAAAACTTGTCCTCTGGAAGCATGCTCAAGTATCCTGCCTCTCAAATCTGACTGCATCTGTCAAAGAAGCAAGCACATGCCGTCGTCTACTAAGTGTATCTGCAACAACATTTTCCTTTCCCTTGATATAACTGCACCTCCATGTCATACTCACAAAGGACCTCCATCCAACATCGTTGACGAGTGTTGAGGTTCAAGGCTGAGAGAAGATATGCTGGTAAGCTACAATGATCTGTCATCAAGATGAAAGGCCTACCCAAAAGGAAATGTTTGCCAATGCACAAGTGCATGAACAACTGCTGCAAGCTCCTAAGTCGTGAGTAGGATAGTTAAGCTCTTAGTCCTTGAGCTTACGAGACTCAAAGCAATAACCCATACGCTCCTGCATAAGAACTGCTCCCAAACCCTCTAGTGATGCATCAGTGACAAACAAAGGCAAAATCCTCATGTTGGGTCTGGAACTGCCAAGATGGGCGCCGTGGTTAAATCTTTCCTTAAGCAACTGAAAGGCCTGCTCACATTTTTCTGACCAATCAAACTTCTTCCCTTTCCTCTGAAGTGAAGTAATAGGGTGAGCAATCCTAGAAAAGTCCTGCACAAACCTACGGTAATACCCTGCTAAACCCATGAAGCTCCTCACCTCAGTGACTGATGTGGGAGCTGGCCAATCCAAGATAGCCTGAATCTTAGAGGGATCTACTGAGATACCCTCATCCTGATATGATATGACCCCAAGTATTGAATCTCTGTCTGAAAGAAGCTGCATTTTTCTAAGTTCCCATACAACTTCTGCTCTCTCAAAACCTAAAGTACCTGCCTCAAATGCTCCTCGTGTTCCTCCTCGGAATGAGAATAAATCAATATGTCATCAAGGAACACTAAGACAAAGCGATCCAAAAATGTCCTGAATACTCCATTCATGAGGCTCATGAAGACAGCTGGGGCATTAGTCAAACCAAATGGAACCACTGTGAACTCATAATGCCCGTAACGTGTGCGAAACGCTGTCTTATGAATGTCTGCATCTGAAATGCGCAACTGATGATAACCTGACTTCAGATCGATTTTGGAGAACACTCTAGCTCCCCGCATCTGATCAAACAAGTCATCAATCCTAGGGAGTGGATAACAGTTCTTTATTGTGACTTTGTTGAGCTGTCTGAAGTCTACACAAAGCCTGAGAGAACCATCCTTCTTCTTCAAAAATATGACTGGCGCTCCCCAAGGAGATACACTAGGGAGAATGAGACCCTTCTCTAACAACTCCTCTAACTGAATCTTGAGCTCATGAAGCTCTGAAGTCGTCATCTGATAGGGTGCCCTAGAAACTGGTGCAGATCCAGGCACTAAGTCAATGGTGAAATCCACCTCTCTACTAGGTGGTAAACCTGGAAGATGTCCTGGAAACACATCTGCATACTCCCTCAAAACTGCATGATCATCAAAGGGTGAATGCTCTGGAGTACTATCCGAACGATCACTGATAGTGATAGCAAACAACTGACAACCCTTACGCATGCTCCGCTTGAGTTGCTTAGCCGAGATCATGCGCAAGGAAATGGGTCTCTGCATCCCTGAAATCACAACTACACTACCCAAATCATCCTGACACTCAATGACCTTCTCTCTACAATCCACCTTGGCTCGATGAGCCTCGAGCCAATCCATACCCAAAACTACCTGATAGGAACCTAAAGGAATAACTCAGAGGTCAAGCGTAGTGGAGAAGACTCCCAAATCAAGTACACAACTCTCCACATATGAGTCCACGACGAGTTTAGCCCCAGAGGCCAACTCAACCTGCCAACTATCTGGCTGCCTAGCCACCACTAGCCCACACTGGTCCACTATAGAAGGAGATATAAAAGAATCAGAAGCACCTAAATTAAAAAGTACTAAGATAGAAATACCCCTGATAGTACCTGTCGTCTCAATGACTGTGGCCTGATGCTCAGCCTGGCGGTTGTCAACCGCTGCATACACACGATGGGCGCATCCCACATCACCCACCGTCTGCTCGGATCTAGGAGCTCTCTACATATCCATAGTAGTGGGCTTGTGCAGACACATACGCACATAATGATCTAGAGCCCTACAAATAAAACATCCTCCTGTACCTCTCTGAGATGGGGTCCCTCCTGTACTCTGGCGAACTGGAACCTGCCAGTCCAACCCTAGTAGACTGCTGCGAGCGGGCTGGCTGAGAGTGATGAGTACCCGAGCCTCCTGTCTCTAGACCCACCAAAACCAACCTCTAGACCCACCTCGCTGAAAACTCTGAGTCTGTCTACCCCTCTGATGCTGGTGTCCCTGATGCTGTGTAATGCTGTGATGGGTGTGGAGGAGCTCTCGATGCTGCTGGAGAAGACCAGAATCCTCCTCTAGGGGGTGGTGCTGCTCCCATGTGCTCTTTGACTCTGGAATGCCTGAATCCTCTCCTAGAACTTGCTCTTGTTTCTTCTCTGTGTTCCTGAGCCTTGGTCCTATTCTCCTCAGCCAAGTAGGCCTTCTCAACAGCCTTCTCGAGCGTGGGAGGAGATAACATCCTAACAGCTCCTGTTATATCT